>OX387975.1:20364788-20386982 GCA_947578425.1 Eugnorisma glareosa
TAGGTTAGGTTAGGTTAGGTTAGGTTAGGTTAGGTTAGGTTAGGTTAGGTTAGGTTAGGTTAGGTTAGGTTAGGTTAGGTTAGGTTAGGTTAGGTTAGGTTAGGTTAGGTTAGGTTAGGTTAGGTTAGGTTAGGTTAGGTTAGGTTAGGTTAGGTTAGGTTAGGTTAGGTTAGGTTAGGTTAGGTTAGGTTAGGTTAGGTTAGGTTAGGTTAGGTTAGGTTAGGTTAGGTTAGGTTAGGTTAGGTTAGGTTAGGTTAGGTTAGGTTAGGTTAGGTTAGGTTAGGTTAGGTTAGGTTAGGTTAGGTTAGGTTAGGTTAGGTTAGGTTAGGTTAGGTTAGGTTAGGTTAGGTTAGGTTAGGTTAGGTTAGGTTAGGTTAGGTTAGGTTAGGTTAGGTTAGGTTAGGTTAGGTTAGGTTAGGTTAGGTTAGGTTAGGTTAGGTTAGGTTAGGTTAGGTTAGGTTAGGTTAGGTTAGGTTAGGTTAGGTTAGGTTAGGTTAGGTTAGGTTAGGTTAGGTTAGGTTAGGTTAGGTTAGGTTAGGTTAGGTTAGGTTAGGTTAGGTTAGGTTAGGTTAGGTTAGGTTAGGTTAGGTTAGGTTAGGTTAGGTTAGGTTAGGTTAGGTTAGGTTAGGTTAGGTTAGGTTAGGTTAGGTTAGGTTAGGTTAGGTTAGGTTAGGTTAGGTTAGGTTAGGTTAGGTTAGGTTAGGTTAGGTTAGGTTAGGTTAGGTTAGGTTAGGTTAGGTTAGGTTAGGTTAGGTTAGGTTAGGTTAGGTTAGGTTAGGTTAGGTTAGGTTAGGTTAGGTTAGGTTAGGTTAGGTTAGGTTAGGTTAGGTTAGGTTAGGTTAGGTTAGGTTAGGTTAGGTTAGGTTAGGTTAGGTTAGGTTAGGTTAGGTTAGGTTAGGTTAGGTTAGGTTAGGTTAGGTTAGGTTAGGTTAGGTTAGGTTAGGTTAGGTTAGGTTAGGTTAGGTTAGGTTAGGTTAGGTTAGGTTAGGTTAGGTTAGGTTAGGTTAGGTTAGGTTAGGTTAGGTTAGGTTAGGTTAGGTTAGGTTAGGTTAGGTTAGGTTAGGTTAGGTTAGGTTAGGTTAGGTTAGGTTAGGTTAGGTTAGGTTAGGTTAGGTTAGGTTAGGTTAGGTTAGGTTAGGTTAGGTTAGGTTAGGTTAGGTTAGGTTAGGTTAGGTTAGGTTAGGTTAGGTTAGGTTAGGTTAGGTTAGGTTAGGTTAGGTTAGGTTAGGTTAGGTTAGGTTAGGTTAGGTTAGGTTAGGTTAGGTTAGGTTAGGTTAGGTTAGGTTAGGTTAGGTTAGGTTAGGTTAGGTTAGGTTAGGTTAGGTTAGGTTAGGTTAGGTTAGGTTAGGTTAGGTTAGGTTAGGTTAGGTTAGGTTAGGTTAGGTTAGGTTAGGTTAGGTTAGGTTAGGTTAGGTTAGGTTAGGTTAGGTTAGGTTAGGTTAGGTTAGGTTAGGTTAGGTTAGGTTAGGTTAGGTTAGGTTAGGTTAGGTTAGGTTAGGTTAGGTTAGGTTAGGTTAGGTTAGGTTAGGTTAGGTTAGGTTAGGTTAGGTTAGGTTAGGTTAGGTTAGGTTAGGTTAGGTTAGGTTAGGTTAGGTTAGGTTAGGTTAGGTTAGGTTAGGTTAGGTTAGGTTAGGTTAGGTTAGGTTAGGTTAGGTTAGGTTAGGTTAGGTTAGGTTAGGTTAGGTTAGGTTAGGTTAGGTTAGGTTAGGTTAGGTTAGGTTAGGTTAGGTTAGGTTAGGTTAGGTTAGGTTAGGTTAGGTTAGGTTAGGTTAGGTTAGGTTAGGTTAGGTTAGGTTAGGTTAGGTTAGGTTAGGTTAGGTTAGGTTAGGTTAGGTTAGGTTAGGTTAGGTTAGGTTAGGTTAGGTTAGGTTAGGTTAGGTTAGGTTAGGTTAGGTTAGGTTAGGTTAGGTTAGGTTAGGTTAGGTTAGGTTAGGTTAGGTTAGGTTAGGTTAGGTTAGGTTAGGTTAGGTTAGGTTAGGTTAGGTTAGGTTAGGTTAGGTTAGGTTAGGTTAGGTTAGGTTAGGTTAGGTTAGGTTAGGTTAGGTTAGGTTAGGTTAGGTTAGGTTAGGTTAGGTTAGGTTAGGTTAGGTTAGGTTAGGTTAGGTTAGGTTAGGTTAGGTTAGGTTAGGTTAGGTTAGGTTAGGTTAGGTTAGGTTAGGTTAGGTTAGGTTAGGTTAGGTTAGGTTAGGTTAGGTTAGGTTAGGTTAGGTTAGGTTAGGTTAGGTTAGGTTAGGTTAGGTTAGGTTAGGTTAGGTTAGGTTAGGTTAGGTTAGGTTAGGTTAGGTTAGGTTAGGTTAGGTTAGGTTAGGTTAGGTTAGGTTAGGTTAGGTTAGGTTAGGTTAGGTTAGGTTAGGTTAGGTTAGGTTAGGTTAGGTTAGGTTAGGTTAGGTTAGGTTAGGTTAGGTTAGGTTAGGTTAGGTTAGGTTAGGTTAGGTTAGGTTAGGTTAGGTTAGGTTAGGTTAGGTTAGGTTAGGTTAGGTTAGGTTAGGTTAGGTTAGGTTAGGTTAGGTTAGGTTAGGTTAGGTTAGGTTAGGTTAGGTTAGGTTAGGTTAGGTTAGGTTAGGTTAGGTTAGGTTAGGTTAGGTTAGGTTAGGTTAGGTTAGGTTAGGTTAGGTTAGGTTAGGTTAGGTTAGGTTAGGTTAGGTTAGGTTAGGTTAGGTTAGGTTAGGTTAGGTTAGGTTAGGTTAGGTTAGGTTAGGTTAGGTTAGGTTAGGTTAGGTTAGGTTAGGTTAGGTTAGGTTAGGTTAGGTTAGGTTAGGTTAGGTTAGGTTAGGTTAGGTTAGGTTAGGTTAGGTTAGGTTAGGTTAGGTTAGGTTAGGTTAGGTTAGGTTAGGTTAGGTTAGGTTAGGTTAGGTTAGGTTAGGTTAGGTTAGGTTAGGTTAGGTTAGGTTAGGTTAGGTTAGGTTAGGTTAGGTTAGGTTAGGTTAGGTTAGGTTAGGTTAGGTTAGGTTAGGTTAGGTTAGGTTAGGTTAGGTTAGGTTAGGTTAGGTTAGGTTAGGTTAGGTTAGGTTAGGTTAGGTTAGGTTAGGTTAGGTTAGGTTAGGTTAGGTTAGGTTAGGTTAGGTTAGGTTAGGTTAGGTTAGGTTAGGTTAGGTTAGGTTAGGTTAGGTTAGGTTAGGTTAGGTTAGGTTAGGTTAGGTTAGGTTAGGTTAGGTTAGGTTAGGTTAGGTTAGGTTAGGTTAGGTTAGGTTAGGTTAGGTTAGGTTAGGTTAGGTTAGGTTAGGTTAGGTTAGGTTAGGTTAGGTTAGGTTAGGTTAGGTTAGGTTAGGTTAGGTTAGGTTAGGTTAGGTTAGGTTAGGTTAGGTTAGGTTAGGTTAGGTTAGGTTAGGTTAGGTTAGGTTAGGTTAGGTTAGGTTAGGTTAGGTTAGGTTAGGTTAGGTTAGGTTAGGTTAGGTTAGGTTAGGTTAGGTTAGGTTAGGTTAGGTTAGGTTAGGTTAGGTTAGGTTAGGTTAGGTTAGGTTAGGTTAGGTTAGGTTAGGTTAGGTTAGGTTAGGTTAGGTTAGGTTAGGTTAGGTTAGGTTAGGTTAGGTTAGGTTAGGTTAGGTTAGGTTAGGTTAGGTTAGGTTAGGTTAGGTTAGGTTAGGTTAGGTTAGGTTAGGTTAGGTTAGGTTAGGTTAGGTTAGGTTAGGTTAGGTTAGGTTAGGTTAGGTTAGGTTAGGTTAGGTTAGGTTAGGTTAGGTTAGGTTAGGTTAGGTTAGGTTAGGTTAGGTTAGGTTAGGTTAGGTTAGGTTAGGTTAGGTTAGGTTAGGTTAGGTTAGGTTAGGTTAGGTTAGGTTAGGTTAGGTTAGGTTAGGTTAGGTTAGGTTAGGTTAGGTTAGGTTAGGTTAGGTTAGGTTAGGTTAGGTTAGGTTAGGTTAGGTTAGGTTAGGTTAGGTTAGGTTAGGTTAGGTTAGGTTAGGTTAGGTTAGGTTAGGTTAGGTTAGGTTAGGTTAGGTTAGGTTAGGTTAGGTTAGGTTAGGTTAGGTTAGGTTAGGTTAGGTTAGGTTAGGTTAGGTTAGGTTAGGTTAGGTTAGGTTAGGTTAGGTTAGGTTAGGTTAGGTTAGGTTAGGTTAGGTTAGGTTAGGTTAGGTTAGGTTAGGTTAGGTTAGGTTAGGTTAGGTTAGGTTAGGTTAGGTTAGGTTAGGTTAGGTTAGGTTAGGTTAGGTTAGGTTAGGTTAGGTTAGGTTAGGTTAGGTTAGGTTAGGTTAGGTTAGGTTAGGTTAGGTTAGGTTAGGTTCCACGGTGAGGCGGTACGGCGCAGAGTCCGGTGTTCCGCAGGGGTCGGTGCTGGGGCCCCCCTTGTGGAACATCGGATTCGATTGGCTGTTGCGGGGAGCCCTCCTCCCGGGCACTAGTGTCATCTGCTACGCGGATGACACTCTCCTCACTGCCCGGGGGAGGAGCTTCGGGGATGCGGCCTGTCTGGCCTCGGCTGGCGGAGCCTTGGTGGCAGAGAGGATCCGCCGCCTGGGATTGAGGGTGGCGCTGCACAAGACGGAGGCCGTGTACTTTCGCGGTCCCCGACAGCGCTGCCCTCCTGACGCCCACATCGTCGTGGAGGGCATCCGGATAGGGGTCCAGCCCCAGATGAAATATCTGGGGCTGGTGCTGGACGACAGGTGGCGCTTCGGCCCACATTTCAGCGGGCTATCGATGCGCCTGTTGAAGGCCGCGGACGCCCTCTCGTGGCTCCTTCCAAACCTGGGGGGGCCCAAGGCGAAATGCCGGCGCCTCTATGCCGGCATCTTGCGGAGCATGGCCCTATACGGGGCCCCCATCTGGGCGGACTCCCTCCATAGGAGGGAGAATGCAACCGCCATCCGCAGGCCCCAGCGGGCTATTGCACAGCGGGTGGCGAGGGCCTACCGCTCAGTGGGATTCTCGGCCGCGTGCGCTCTGGCCGGCACCCCTCCTTGGGAGTTGGAGGCTTGGGTGCTCGCCAGAGTGTACGAATGGACGGCGCGCCGGAAGGCGCTCGGGGAGCGCCCCATGGGCGAAGAGCGGGAGGCCGTGCGGCGAGAGGCGAGGGACGCCATCGTCCTCCATTGGTCGGAGGATCTCGCCAACGCCGCCTTTGGCCGCCGGACGTTGGACGCGCTCGGTCCGGTCCTGCAAGGCTGGCTCGAGCGGTCCCACGGTTTCCTCTCTTTCCGTCTGGTGCAGGTGTTGTCTGGGCATGGCTGTTTCGGATCGCACCTGCACCGGATCGGGAGGGAGGAGACCCCGGCGTGCCACGACTGCGGCGCGCCGGTGGACACGGCGCAGCACACCCTCGAGGTGTGCCCGGCTTGGTCCGAGCTGCGCCGTGGTCTTACCGCTGTGGTCGGACTGGACCTCTCGCTTCCCGGCGTGGTCGACGCCATGCTGGGGAGTGAGGAGGCCTGGTCAGCAGTCGCCTCCTTTTGCGAGGACGTAATGTCGCAAAAGGAGGAGGCGGAGCGCGCGCGGGAGGACGATCCTCTCGCTGCGCCGCTCCGCAGACGAAGGGGTCGGAGAAGGCGTCGTCCTCTCCCTCCCCATGGTGACGGGCGGGCGACAGGCGCGGGGGTGCCTTCGCCCGCATTGCACCCGTCACCTTCGTCTGTCATTCCCGACCTCCCCACACCCGTGAGGGCGTGAGGGGTCCGCCATGAAGGGCAATCGTCGGCGGAGGACTGGACGCAAAGGCTATGCCGGTTTCCCAGTTCCCCGCCACTCGGACGAAGCGGGAATGCCGCTGGGTCGTTTTAGTGGGTATACCGGGTCCGCCCGGGGAGTCCCACATACCCCTCTCATCCCCCGATGAGAGGGTATGCGTAATGCATTTTTTCCCAGCGACAACAAAAAAAAAAAAAAAAAAAAAAAAAAAAAAAAAAAAAAAAAAAAAAAAGGTTAGGTTAGGTTAGGTTAGGTTAGGTTAGGTTAGGTTAGGTTAGGTTAGGTTAGGTTAGGTTAGGTTAGGTTAGGTTAGGTTAGGTTAGGTTAGGTTAGGTTAGGTTAGGTTAGGTTAGGTTAGGTTAGGTTAGGTTAGGTTAGGTTAGGTTAGGTTAGGTTAGGTTAGGTTAGGTTAGGTTAGGTTAGGTTAGGTTAGGTTAGGTTAGGTTAGGTTAGGTTAGGTTAGGTTAGGTTAGGTTAGGTTAGGTTAGGTTAGGTTAGGTTAGGTTAGGTTAGGTTAGGTTAGGTTAGGTTAGGTTAGGTTAGGTTAGGTTAGGTTAGGTTAGGTTAGGTTAGGTTAGGTTAGGTTAGGTTAGGTTAGGTTAGGTTAGGTTAGGTTAGGTTAGGTTAGGTTAGGTTAGGTTAGGTTAGGTTAGGTTAGGTTAGGTTAGGTTAGGTTAGGTTAGGTTAGGTTAGGTTAGGTTAGGTTAGGTTAGGTTAGGTTAGGTTAGGTTAGGTTAGGTTAGGTTAGGTTAGGTTAGGTTAGGTTAGGTTAGGTTAGGTTAGGTTAGGTTAGGTTAGGTTAGGTTAGGTTAGGTTAGGTTAGGTTAGGTTAGGTTAGGTTAGGTTAGGTTAGGTTAGGTTAGGTTAGGTTAGGTTAGGTTAGGTTAGGTTAGGTTAGGTTAGGTTAGGTTAGGTTAGGTTAGGTTAGGTTAGGTTAGGTTAGGTTAGGTTAGGTTAGGTTAGGTTAGGTTAGGTTAGGTTAGGTTAGGTTAGGTTAGGTTAGGTTAGGTTAGGTTAGGTTAGGTTAGGTTAGGTTAGGTTAGGTTAGGTTAGGTTAGGTTAGGTTAGGTTAGGTTAGGTTAGGTTAGGTTAGGTTAGGTTAGGTTAGGTTAGGTTAGGTTAGGTTAGGTTAGGTTAGGTTAGGTTAGGTTAGGTTAGGTTAGGTTAGGTTAGGTTAGGTTAGGTTAGGTTAGGTTAGGTTAGGTTAGGTTAGGTTAGGTTAGGTTAGGTTAGGTTAGGTTAGGTTAGGTTAGGTTAGGTTAGGTTAGGTTAGGTTAGGTTAGGTTAGGTTAGGTTAGGTTAGGTTAGGTTAGGTTAGGTTAGGTTAGGTTAGGTTAGGTTAGGTTAGGTTAGGTTAGGTTAGGTTAGGTTAGGTTAGGTTAGGTTAGGTTAGGTTAGGTTAGGTTAGGTTAGGTTAGGTTAGGTTAGGTTAGGTTAGGTTAGGTTAGGTTAGGTTAGGTTAGGTTAGGTTAGGTTAGGTTAGGTTAGGTTAGGTTAGGTTAGGTTAGGTTAGGTTAGGTTAGGTTAGGTTAGGTTAGGTTAGGTTAGGTTAGGTTAGGTTAGGTTAGGTTAGGTTAGGTTAGGTTAGGTTAGGTTAGGTTAGGTTAGGTTAGGTTAGGTTAGGTTAGGTTAGGTTAGGTTAGGTTAGGTTAGGTTAGGTTAGGTTAGGTTAGGTTAGGTTAGGTTAGGTTAGGTTAGGTTAGGTTAGGTTAGGTTAGGTTAGGTTAGGTTAGGTTAGGTTAGGTTAGGTTAGGTTAGGTTAGGTTAGGTTAGGTTAGGTTAGGTTAGGTTAGGTTAGGTTAGGTTAGGTTAGGTTAGGTTAGGTTAGGTTAGGTTAGGTTAGGTTAGGTTAGGTTAGGTTAGGTTAGGTTAGGTTAGGTTAGGTTAGGTTAGGTTAGGTTAGGTTAGGTTAGGTTAGGTTAGGTTAGGTTAGGTTAGGTTAGGTTAGGTTAGGTTAGGTTAGGTTAGGTTAGGTTAGGTTAGGTTAGGTTAGGTTAGGTTAGGTTAGGTTAGGTTAGGTTAGGTTAGGTTAGGTTAGGTTAGGTTAGGTTAGGTTAGGTTAGGTTAGGTTAGGTTAGGTTAGGTTAGGTTAGGTTAGGTTAGGTTAGGTTAGGTTAGGTTAGGTTAGGTTAGGTTAGGTTAGGTTAGGTTAGGTTAGGTTAGGTTAGGTTAGGTTAGGTTAGGTTAGGTTAGGTTAGGTTAGGTTAGGTTAGGTTAGGTTAGGTTAGGTTAGGTTAGGTTAGGTTAGGTTAGGTTAGGTTAGGTTAGGTTAGGTTAGGTTAGGTTAGGTTAGGTTAGGTTAGGTTAGGTTAGGTTAGGTTAGGTTAGGTTAGGTTAGGTTAGGTTAGGTTAGGTTAGGTTAGGTTAGGTTAGGTTAGGTTAGGTTAGGTTAGGTTAGGTTAGGTTAGGTTAGGTTAGGTTAGGTTAGGTTAGGTTAGGTTAGGTTAGGTTAGGTTAGGTTAGGTTAGGTTAGGTTAGGTTAGGTTAGGTTAGGTTAGGTTAGGTTAGGTTAGGTTAGGTTAGGTTAGGTTAGGTTAGGTTAGGTTAGGTTAGGTTAGGTTAGGTTAGGTTAGGTTAGGTTAGGTTAGGTTAGGTTAGGTTAGGTTAGGTTAGGTTAGGTTAGGTTAGGTTAGGTTAGGTTAGGTTAGGTTAGGTTAGGTTAGGTTAGGTTAGGTTAGGTTAGGTTAGGTTAGGTTAGGTTAGGTTAGGTTAGGTTAGGTTAGGTTAGGTTAGGTTAGGTTAGGTTAGGTTAGGTTAGGTTAGGTTAGGTTAGGTTAGGTTAGGTTAGGTTAGGTTAGGTTAGGTTAGGTTAGGTTAGGTTAGGTTAGGTTAGGTTAGGTTAGGTTAGGTTAGGTTAGGTTAGGTTAGGTTAGGTTAGGTTAGGTTAGGTTAGGTTAGGTTAGGTTAGGTTAGGTTAGGTTAGGTTAGGTTAGGTTAGGTTAGGTTAGGTTAGGTTAGGTTAGGTTAGGTTAGGTTAGGTTAGGTTAGGTTAGGTTAGGTTAGGTTAGGTTAGGTTAGGTTAGGTTAGGTTAGGTTAGGTTAGGTTAGGTTAGGTTAGGTTAGGTTAGGTTAGGTTAGGTTAGGTTAGGTTAGGTTAGGTTAGGTTAGGTTAGGTTAGGTTAGGTTAGGTTAGGTTAGGTTAGTTAGGTTAGGTTAGGTTAGGTTAGGTTAGGTTAGGTTAGGTTAGGTTAGGTTAGGTTAGGTTAGGTTAGGTTAGGTTAGGTTAGGTTAGGTTAGGTTAGGTTAGGTTAGGTTAGGTTAGGTTAGGTTAGGTTAGGTTAGGTTAGGTTAGGTTAGGTTAGGTTAGGTTAGGTTAGGTTAGGTTAGGTTAGGTTAGGTTAGGTTAGGTTAGGTTAGGTTAGGTTAGGTTAGGTTAGGTTAGGTTAGGTTAGGTTAGGTTAGGTTAGGTTAGGTTAGGTTAGGTTAGGTTAGGTTAGGTTAGGTTAGGTTAGGTTAGGTTAGGTTAGGTTAGGTTAGGTTAGGTTAGGTTAGGTTAGGTTAGGTTAGGTTAGGTTAGGTTAGGTTAGGTTAGGTTAGGTTAGGTTAGGTTAGGTTAGGTTAGGTTAGGTTAGGTTAGGTTAGGTTAGGTTAGGTTAGGTTAGGTTAGGTTAGGTTAGGTTAGGTTAGGTTAGGTTAGGTTAGGTTAGGTTAGGTTAGGTTAGGTTAGGTTAGGTTAGGTTAGGTTAGGTTAGGTTAGGTTAGGTTAGGTTAGGTTAGGTTAGGTTAGGTTAGGTTAGGTTAGGTTAGGTTAGGTTAGGTTAGGTTAGGTTAGGTTAGGTTAGGTTAGGTTAGGTTAGGTTAGGTTAGGTTAGGTTAGGTTAGGTTAGGTTAGGTTAGGTTAGGTTAGGTTAGGTTAGGTTAGGTTAGGTTAGGTTAGGTTAGGTTAGGTTAGGTTAGGTTAGGTTAGGTTAGGTTAGGTTAGGTTAGGTTAGGTTAGGTTAGGTTAGGTTAGGTTAGGTTAGGTTAGGTTAGGTTAGGTTAGGTTAGGTTAGGTTAGGTTAGGTTAGGTTAGGTTAGGTTAGGTTAGGTTAGGTTAGGTTAGGTTAGGTTAGGTTAGGTTAGGTTAGGTTAGGTTAGGTTAGGTTAGGTTAGGTTAGGTTAGGTTAGGTTAGGTTAGGTTAGGTTAGGTTAGGTTAGGTTAGGTTAGGTTAGGTTAGGTTAGGTTAGGTTAGGTTAGGTTAGGTTAGGTTAGGTTAGGTTAGGTTAGGTTAGGTTAGGTTAGGTTAGGTTAGGTTAGGTTAGGTTAGGTTAGGTTAGGTTAGGTTAGGTTAGGTTAGGTTAGGTTAGGTTAGGTTAGGTTAGGTTAGGTTAGGTTAGGTTAGGTTAGGTTAGGTTAGGTTAGGTTAGGTTAGGTTAGGTTAGGTTAGGTTAGGTTAGGTTAGGTTAGGTTAGGTTAGGTTAGGTTAGGTTAGGTTAGGTTAGGTTAGGTTAGGTTAGGTTAGGTTAGGTTAGGTTAGGTTAGGTTAGGTTAGGTTAGGTTAGGTTAGGTTAGGTTAGGTTAGGTTAGGTTAGGTTAGGTTAGGTTAGGTTAGGTTAGGTTAGGTTAGGTTAGGTTAGGTTAGGTTAGGTTAGGTTAGGTTAGGTTAGGTTAGGTTAGGTTAGGTTAGGTTAGGTTAGGTTAGGTTAGGTTAGGTTAGGTTAGGTTAGGTTAGGTTAGGTTAGGTTAGGTTAGGTTAGGTTAGGTTAGGTTAGGTTAGGTTAGGTTAGGTTAGGTTAGGTTAGGTTAGGTTAGGTTAGGTTAGGTTAGGTTAGGTTAGGTTAGGTTAGGTTAGGTTAGGTTAGGTTAGGTTAGGTTAGGTTAGGTTAGGTTAGGTTAGGTTAGGTTAGGTTAGGTTAGGTTAGGTTAGGTTAGGTTAGGTTAGGTTAGGTTAGGTTAGGTTAGGTTAGGTTAGGTTAGGTTAGGTTAGGTTAGGTTAGGTTAGGTTAGGTTAGGTTAGGTTAGGTTAGGTTAGGTTAGGTTAGGTTAGGTTAGGTTAGGTTAGGTTAGGTTAGGTTAGGTTAGGTTAGGTTAGGTTAGGTTAGGTTAGGTTAGGTTAGGTTAGGTTAGGTTAGGTTAGGTTAGGTTAGGTTAGGTTAGGTTAGGTTAGGTTAGGTTAGGTTAGGTTAGGTTAGGTTAGGTTAGGTTAGGTTAGGTTAGGTTAGGTTAGGTTAGGTTAGGTTAGGTTAGGTTAGGTTAGGTTAGGTTAGGTTAGGTTAGGTTAGGTTAGGTTAGGTTAGGTTAGGTTAGGTTAGGTTAGGTTAGGTTAGGTTAGGTTAGGTTAGGTTAGGTTAGGTTAGGTTAGGTTAGGTTAGGTTAGGTTAGGTTAGGTTAGGTTAGGTTAGGTTAGGTTAGGTTAGGTTAGGTTAGGTTAGGTTAGGTTAGGTTAGGTTAGGTTAGGTTAGGTTAGGTTAGGTTAGGTTAGGTTAGGTTAGGTTAGGTTAGGTTAGGTTAGGTTAGGTTAGGTTAGGTTAGGTTAGGTTAGGTTAGGTTAGGTTAGGTTAGGTTAGGTTAGGTTAGGTTAGGTTAGGTTAGGTTAGGTTAGGTTAGGTTAGGTTAGGTTAGGTTAGGTTAGGTTAGGTTAGGTTAGGTTAGGTTAGGTTAGGTTAGGTTAGGTTAGGTTAGGTTAGGTTAGGTTAGGTTAGGTTAGGTTAGGTTAGGTTAGGTTAGGTTAGGTTAGGTTAGGTTAGGTTAGGTTAGGTTAGGTTAGGTTAGGTTAGGTTAGGTTAGGTTAGGTTAGGTTAGGTTAGGTTAGGTTAGGTTAGGTTAGGTTAGGTTAGGTTAGGTTAGGTTAGGTTAGGTTAGGTTAGGTTAGGTTAGGTTAGGTTAGGTTAGGTTAGGTTAGGTTAGGTTAGGTTAGGTTAGGTTAGGTTAGGTTAGGTTAGGTTAGGTTAGGTTAGGTTAGGTTAGGTTAGGTTAGGTTAGGTTAGGTTAGGTTAGGTTAGGTTAGGTTAGGTTAGGTTAGGTTAGGTTAGGTTAGGTTAGGTTAGGTTAGGTTAGGTTAGGTTAGGTTAGGTTAGGTTAGGTTAGGTTAGGTTAGGTTAGGTTAGGTTAGGTTAGGTTAGGTTAGGTTAGGTTAGGTTAGGTTAGGTTAGGTTAGGTTAGGTTAGGTTAGGTTAGGTTAGGTTAGGTTAGGTTAGGTTAGGTTAGGTTAGGTTAGGTTAGGTTAGGTTAGGTTAGGTTAGGTTAGGTTAGGTTAGGTTAGGTTAGGTTAGGTTAGGTTAGGTTAGGTTAGGTTAGGTTAGGTTAGGTTAGGTTAGGTTAGGTTAGGTTAGGTTAGGTTAGGTTAGGTTAGGTTAGGTTAGGTTAGGTTAGGTTAGGTTAGGTTAGGTTAGGTTAGGTTAGGTTAGGTTAGGTTAGGTTAGGTTAGGTTAGGTTAGGTTAGGTTAGGTTAGGTTAGGTTAGGTTAGGTTAGGTTAGGTTAGGTTAGGTTAGGTTAGGTTAGGTTAGGTTAGGTTAGGTTAGGTTAGGTTAGGTTAGGTTAGGTTAGGTTAGGTTAGGTTAGGTTAGGTTAGGTTAGGTTAGGTTAGGTTAGGTTAGGTTAGGTTAGGTTAGGTTAGGTTAGGTTAGGTTAGGTTAGGTTAGGTTAGGTTAGGTTAGGTTAGGTTAGGTTAGGTTAGGTTAGGTTAGGTTAGGTTAGGTTAGGTTAGGTTAGGTTAGGTTAGGTTAGGTTAGGTTAGGTTAGGTTAGGTTAGGTTAGGTTAGGTTAGGTTAGGTTAGGTTAGGTTAGGTTAGGTTAGGTTAGGTTAGGTTAGGTTAGGTTAGGTTAGGTTAGGTTAGGTTAGGTTAGGTTAGGTTAGGTTAGGTTAGGTTAGGTTAGGTTAGGTTAGGTTAGGTTAGGTTAGGTTAGGTTAGGTTAGGTTAGGTTAGGTTAGGTTAGGTTAGGTTAGGTTAGGTTAGGTTAGGTTAGGTTAGGTTAGGTTAGGTTAGGTTAGGTTAGGTTAGGTTAGGTTAGGTTAGGTTAGGTTAGGTTAGGTTAGGTTAGGTTAGGTTAGGTTAGGTTAGGTTAGGTTAGGTTAGGTTAGGTTAGGTTAGGTTAGGTTAGGTTAGGTTAGGTTAGGTTAGGTTAGGTTAGGTTAGGTTAGGTTAGGTTAGGTTAGGTTAGGTTAGGTTAGGTTAGGTTAGGTTAGGTTAGGTTAGGTTAGGTTAGGTTAGGTTAGGTTAGGTTAGGTTAGGTTAGGTTAGGTTAGGTTAGGTTAGGTTAGGTTAGGTTAGGTTAGGTTAGGTTAGGTTAGGTTAGGTTAGGTTAGGTTAGGTTAGGTTAGGTTAGGTTAGGTTAGGTTAGGTTAGGTTAGGTTAGGTTAGGTTAGGTTAGGTTAGGTTAGGTTAGGTTAGGTTAGGTTAGGTTAGGTTAGGTTAGGTTAGGTTAGGTTAGGTTAGGTTAGGTTAGGTTAGGTTAGGTTAGGTTAGGTTAGGTTAGGTTAGGTTAGGTTAGGTTAGGTTAGGTTAGGTTAGGTTAGGTTAGGTTAGGTTAGGTTAGGTTAGGTTAGGTTAGGTTAGGTTAGGTTAGGTTAGGTTAGGTTAGGTTAGGTTAGGTTAGGTTAGGTTAGGTTAGGTTAGGTTAGGTTAGGTTAGGTTAGGTTAGGTTAGGTTAGGTTAGGTTAGGTTAGGTTAGGTTAGGTTAGGTTAGGTTAGGTTAGGTTAGGTTAGGTTAGGTTAGGTTAGGTTAGGTTAGGTTAGGTTAGGTTAGGTTAGGTTAGGTTAGGTTAGGTTAGGTTAGGTTAGGTTAGGTTAGGTTAGGTTAGGTTAGGTTAGGTTAGGTTAGGTTAGGTTAGGTTAGGTTAGGTTAGGTTAGGTTAGGTTAGGTTAGGTTAGGTTAGGTTAGGTTAGGTTAGGTTAGGTTAGGTTAGGTTAGGTTAGGTTAGGTTAGGTTAGGTTAGGTTAGGTTAGGTTAGGTTAGGTTAGGTTAGGTTAGGTTAGGTTAGGTTAGGTTAGGTTAGGTTAGGTTAGGTTAGGTTAGGTTAGGTTAGGTTAGGTTAGGTTAGGTTAGGTTAGGTTAGGTTAGGTTAGGTTAGGTTAGGTTAGGTTAGGTTAGGTTAGGTTAGGTTAGGTTAGGTTAGGTTAGGTTAGGTTAGGTTAGGTTAGGTTAGGTTAGGTTAGGTTAGGTTAGGTTAGGTTAGGTTAGGTTAGGTTAGGTTAGGTTAGGTTAGGTTAGGTTAGGTTAGGTTAGGTTAGGTTAGGTTAGGTTAGGTTAGGTTAGGTTAGGTTAGGTTAGGTTAGGTTAGGTTAGGTTAGGTTAGGTTAGGTTAGGTTAGGTTAGGTTAGGTTAGGTTAGGTTAGGTTAGGTTAGGTTAGGTTAGGTTAGGTTAGGTTAGGTTAGGTTAGGTTAGGTTAGGTTAGGTTAGGTTAGGTTAGGTTAGGTTAGGTTAGGTTAGGTTAGGTTAGGTTAGGTTAGGTTAGGTTAGGTTAGGTTAGGTTAGGTTAGGTTAGGTTAGGTTAGGTTAGGTTAGGTTAGGTTAGGTTAGGTTAGGTTAGGTTAGGTTAGGTTAGGTTAGGTTAGGTTAGGTTAGGTTAGGTTAGGTTAGGTTAGGTTAGGTTAGGTTAGGTTAGGTTAGGTTAGGTTAGGTTAGGTTAGGTTAGGTTAGGTTAGGTTAGGTTAGGTTAGGTTAGGTTAGGTTAGGTTAGGTTAGGTTAGGTTAGGTTAGGTTAGGTTAGGTTAGGTTAGGTTAGGTTAGGTTAGGTTAGGTTAGGTTAGGTTAGGTTAGGTTAGGTTAGGTTAGGTTAGGTTAGGTTAGGTTAGGTTAGGTTAGGTTAGGTTAGGTTAGGTTAGGTTAGGTTAGGTTAGGTTAGGTTAGGTTAGGTTAGGTTAGGTTAGGTTAGGTTAGGTTAGGTTAGGTTAGGTTAGGTTAGGTTAGGTTAGGTTAGGTTAGGTTAGGTTAGGTTAGGTTAGGTTAGGTTAGGTTAGGTTAGGTTAGGTTAGGTTAGGTTAGGTTAGGTTAGGTTAGGTTAGGTTAGGTTAGGTTAGGTTAGGTTAGGTTAGGTTAGGTTAGGTTAGGTTAGGTTAGGTTAGGTTAGGTTAGGTTAGGTTAGGTTAGGTTAGGTTAGGTTAGGTTAGGTTAGGTTAGGTTAGGTTAGGTTAGGTTAGGTTAGGTTAGGTTAGGTTAGGTTAGGTTAGGTTAGGTTAGGTTAGGTTAGGTTAGGTTAGGTTAGGTTAGGTTAGGTTAGGTTAGGTTAGGTTAGGTTAGGTTAGGTTAGGTTAGGTTAGGTTAGGTTAGGTTAGGTTAGGTTAGGTTAGGTTAGGTTAGGTTAGGTTAGGTTAGGTTAGGTTAGGTTAGGTTAGGTTAGGTTAGGTTAGGTTAGGTTAGGTTAGGTTAGGTTAGGTTAGGTTAGGTTAGGTTAGGTTAGGTTAGGTTAGGTTAGGTTAGGTTAGGTTAGGTTAGGTTAGGTTAGGTTAGGTTAGGTTAGGTTAGGTTAGGTTAGGTTAGGTTAGGTTAGGTTAGGTTAGGTTAGGTTAGGTTAGGTTAGGTTAGGTTAGGTTAGGTTAGGTTAGGTTAGGTTAGGTTAGGTTAGGTTAGGTTAGGTTAGGTTAGGTTAGGTTAGGTTAGGTTAGGTTAGGTTAGGTTAGGTTAGGTTAGGTTAGGTTAGGTTAGGTTAGGTTAGGTTAGGTTAGGTTAGGTTAGGTTAGGTTAGGTTAGGTTAGGTTAGGTTAGGTTAGGTTAGGTTAGGTTAGGTTAGGTTAGGTTAGGTTAGGTTAGGTTAGGTTAGGTTAGGTTAGGTTAGGTTAGGTTAGGTTAGGTTAGGTTAGGTTAGGTTAGGTTAGGTTAGGTTAGGTTAGGTTAGGTTAGGTTAGGTTAGGTTAGGTTAGGTTAGGTTAGGTTAGGTTAGGTTAGGTTAGGTTAGGTTAGGTTAGGTTAGGTTAGGTTAGGTTAGGTTAGGTTAGGTTAGGTTAGGTTAGGTTAGGTTAGGTTAGGTTAGGTTAGGTTAGGTTAGGTTAGGTTAGGTTAGGTTAGGTTAGGTTAGGTTAGGTTAGGTTAGGTTAGGTTAGGTTAGGTTAGGTTAGGTTAGGTTAGGTTAGGTTAGGTTAGGTTAGGTTAGGTTAGGTTAGGTTAGGTTAGGTTAGGTTAGGTTAGGTTAGGTTAGGTTAGGTTAGGTTAGGTTAGGTTAGGTTAGGTTAGGTTAGGTTAGGTTAGGTTAGGTTAGGTTAGGTTAGGTTAGGTTAGGTTAGGTTAGGTTAGGTTAGGTTAGGTTAGGTTAGGTTAGGTTAGGTTAGGTTAGGTTAGGTTAGGTTAGGTTAGGTTAGGTTAGGTTAGGTTAGGTTAGGTTAGGTTAGGTTAGGTTAGGTTAGGTTAGGTTAGGTTAGGTTAGGTTAGGTTAGGTTAGGTTAGGTTAGGTTAGGTTAGGTTAGGTTAGGTTAGGTTAGGTTAGGTTAGGTTAGGTTAGGTTAGGTTAGGTTAGGTTAGGTTAGGTTAGGTTAGGTTAGGTTAGGTTAGGTTAGGTTAGGTTAGGTTAGGTTAGGTTAGGTTAGGTTAGGTTAGGTTAGGTTAGGTTAGGTTAGGTTAGGTTAGGTTAGGTTAGGTTAGGTTAGGTTAGGTTAGGTTAGGTTAGGTTAGGTTAGGTTAGGTTAGGTTAGGTTAGGTTAGGTTAGGTTAGGTTAGGTTAGGTTAGGTTAGGTTAGGTTAGGTTAGGTTAGGTTAGGTTAGGTTAGGTTAGGTTAGGTTAGGTTAGGTTAGGTTAGGTTAGGTTAGGTTAGGTTAGGTTAGGTTAGGTTAGGTTAGGTTAGGTTAGGTTAGGTTAGGTTAGGTTAGGTTAGGTTAGGTTAGGTTAGGTTAGGTTAGGTTAGGTTAGGTTAGGTTAGGTTAGGTTAGGTTAGGTTAGGTTAGGTTAGGTTAGGTTAGGTTAGGTTAGGTTAGGTTAGGTTAGGTTAGGTTAGGTTAGGTTAGGTTAGGTTAGGTTAGGTTAGGTTAGGTTAGGTTAGGTTAGGTTAGGTTAGGTTAGGTTAGGTTAGGTTAGGTTAGGTTAGGTTAGGTTAGGTTAGGTTAGGTTAGGTTAGGTTAGGTTAGGTTAGGTTAGGTTAGGTTAGGTTAGGTTAGGTTAGGTTAGGTTAGGTTAGGTTAGGTTAGGTTAGGTTAGGTTAGGTTAGGTTAGGTTAGGTTAGGTTAGGTTAGGTTAGGTTAGGTTAGGTTAGGTTAGGTTAGGTTAGGTTAGGTTAGGTTAGGTTAGGTTAGGTTAGGTTAGGTTAGGTTAGGTTAGGTTAGGTTAGGTTAGGTTAGGTTAGGTTAGGTTAGGTTAGGTTAGGTTAGGTTAGGTTAGGTTAGGTTAGGTTAGGTTAGGTTAGGTTAGGTTAGGTTAGGTTAGGTTAGGTTAGGTTAGGTTAGGTTAGGTTAGGTTAGGTTAGGTTAGGTTAGGTTAGGTTAGGTTAGGTTAGGTTAGGTTAGGTTAGGTTAGGTTAGGTTAGGTTAGGTTAGGTTAGGTTAGGTTAGGTTAGGTTAGGTTAGGTTAGGTTAGGTTAGGTTAGGTTAGGTTAGGTTAGGTTAGGTTAGGTTAGGTTAGGTTAGGTTAGGTTAGGTTAGGTTAGGTTAGGTTAGGTTAGGTTAGGTTAGGTTAGGTTAGGTTAGGTTAGGTTAGGTTAGGTTAGGTTAGGTTAGGTTAGGTTAGGTTAGGTTAGGTTAGGTTAGGTTAGGTTAGGTTAGGTTAGGTTAGGTTAGGTTAGGTTAGGTTAGGTTAGGTTAGGTTAGGTTAGGTTAGGTTAGGTTAGGTTAGGTTAGGTTAGGTTAGGTTAGGTTAGGTTAGGTTAGGTTAGGTTAGGTTAGGTTAGGTTAGGTTAGGTTAGGTTAGGTTAGGTTAGGTTAGGTTAGGTTAGGTTAGGTTAGGTTAGGTTAGGTTAGGTTAGGTTAGGTTAGGTTAGGTTAGGTTAGGTTAGGTTAGGTTAGGTTAGGTTAGGTTAGGTTAGGTTAGGTTAGGTTAGGTTAGGTTAGGTTAGGTTAGGTTAGGTTAGGTTAGGTTAGGTTAGGTTAGGTTAGGTTAGGTTAGGTTAGGTTAGGTTAGGTTAGGTTAGGTTAGGTTAGGTTAGGTTAGGTTAGGTTAGGTTAGGTTAGGTTAGGTTAGGTTAGGTTAGGTTAGGTTAGGTTAGGTTAGGTTAGGTTAGGTTAGGTTAGGTTAGGTTAGGTTAGGTTAGGTTAGGTTAGGTTAGGTTAGGTTAGGTTAGGTTAGGTTAGGTTAGGTTAGGTTAGGTTAGGTTAGGTTAGGTTAGGTTAGGTTAGGTTAGGTTAGGTTAGGTTAGGTTAGGTTAGGTTAGGTTAGGTTAGGTTAGGTTAGGTTAGGTTAGGTTAGGTTAGGTTAGGTTAGGTTAGGTTAGGTTAGGTTAGGTTAGGTTAGGTTAGGTTAGGTTAGGTTAGGTTAGGTTAGGTTAGGTTAGGTTAGGTTAGGTTAGGTTAGGTTAGGTTAGGTTAGGTTAGGTTAGGTTAGGTTAGGTTAGGTTAGGTTAGGTTAGGTTAGGTTAGGTTAGGTTAGGTTAGGTTAGGTTAGGTTAGGTTAGGTTAGGTTAGGTTAGGTTAGGTTAGGTTAGGTTAGGTTAGGTTAGGTTAGGTTAGGTTAGGTTAGGTTAGGTTAGGTTAGGTTAGGTTAGGTTAGGTTAGGTTAGGTTAGGTTAGGTTAGGTTAGGTTAGGTTAGGTTAGGTTAGGTTAGGTTAGGTTAGGTTAGGTTAGGTTAGGTTAGGTTAGGTTAGGTTAGGTTAGGTTAGGTTAGGTTAGGTTAGGTTAGGTTAGGTTAGGTTAGGTTAGGTTAGGTTAGGTTAGGTTAGGTTAGGTTAGGTTAGGTTAGGTTAGGTTAGGTTAGGTTAGGTTAGGTTAGGTTAGGTTAGGTTAGGTTAGGTTAGGTTAGGTTAGGTTAGGTTAGGTTAGGTTAGGTTAGGTTAGGTTAGGTTAGGTTAGGTTAGGTTAGGTTAGGTTAGGTTAGGTTAGGTTAGGTTAGGTTAGGTTAGGTTAGGTTAGGTTAGGTTAGGTTAGGTTAGGTTAGGTTCGGTTAGGTTAGGTTAGGTTAGGTTAGGTTAGGTTAGGTTAGGTTAGGTTAGGTTAGGTTAGGTTAGGTTAGGTTAGGTTAGGTTAGGTTAGGTTAGGTTAGGTTAGGTTAGGTTAGGTTAGGTTAGGTTAGGTTAGGTTAGGTTAGGTTAGGTTAGGTTAGGTTAGGTTAGGTTAGGTTAGGTTAGGTTAGGTTAGGTTAGGTTAGGTTAGGTTAGGTTAGGTTAGGTTAGGTTAGGTTAGGTTAGGTTAGGTTAGGTTAGGTTAGGTTAGGTTAGGTTAGGTTAGGTTAGGTTAGGTTAGGTTAGGTTAGGTTAGGTTAGGTTAGGTTAGTTAGGTTAGGTTAGGTTAGGTTAGGTTAGGTTAGGTTAGGTTAGGTTAGGTTAGGTTAGGTTAGTTAGTTAGGTTAGGTTAGGTTAGGTTAGGTTAGGTTAGGTTAGTTAGGTTAGGTTAGGTTAGGTTAGGTTAGGTTAGGTTCGGTTAGGTTAGGTTAGGTTAGGTTAGTTAGGTTAGGTTAGGTTAGGTTAGGTTAGGTTAGGTTAGGTTAGTTAGGTTAGGTTAGGTTAGGTTAGGTAGGTTAGGTTAGGTTAGGTTAGGTTAGGTTAGGTTAGGTTAGGTTAGGTTAGGTTAGGTTAGGTTAGGTTAGGTTAGGTTAGGTTAGGTTAGGTTAGGTTAGGTTAGGTTATGTTAGGTTAGGTTAGGTTAGGTTAGAGTTAGGTTAGGTTAGGTTAGGTTAGGTTAGGTTAGGTTAGGTTAGGTTAGGTTAGGTTAGGTTAGGTTAGGTTAGGTTAGGTTAGGTTAGGTAGGTTAGGTTAGGTTAGGTTAGGTTAGGTTAGTCGTTAGGTTAGGTTAGGTTAGGTTAGGTTAGGTTAGGTTAGGTTAGGTTAGGTTAGGTTAGGTTAGGTTAGGTAGGTTAGGTTAGGTTAGGTTAGGTTAGGTAGTTAGGTTAGGTTAGGTTAGGTTAGCGTTAGGTTAGTTAGGTTAGGTTAGGTTAGGTTAGGTTAGGTTAGTTAGGTTAGGTTAGGTTAGGTTAGGTTAGGTTAGGTTAGGTTAGGTTAGGTTAGGTTAGGTTAGGTTAGGTTAGGTTAGGTTAGGTTAGGTTAGGTAGGTTAGGTTAGGTTAGGTTAGGTTAGGTTAGGTTAGGTTAGTTGGTTAGGTTAGGTTAGGTTAGGTTAGGTTAGGTTAGGTTAGGTTAGTTAGGTTAGGTTAGGTTAGGTTAGGTTAGGTTAGGTTAGGTTAGGTTAGGTTAGGTTAGGTTAGGTTAGGTTAGGTTAGGTTAGGTTAGGTTAGGTTAGGTTAGGTTAGGTTAGGTTAGGTTAGGTTAGGTTAGGTTAGGTTAGGTTAGGTTAGGTTAGGTTAGGTTAGTAGTTAGGTTAGGTTAGGTTAGGTTAGGTTAGGTTAGGTTAGTTAGGTTAGGTTAGGTTAGGTTAGGTTAGGTTAGGTTAGGTTAGGTTAGGTTAGGTTAGGTTAGGTAGGTTAGGTTAGGTTAGGTTAGGTTAGGTTAGGTATAGGTTAGTTAGGTTAGGTTAGTTAGGTTAGGTTAGGTTAGGTTAGGTTAGGTTAGGTTAGGTTAGGTTAGGTTAGTTAGGTTAGGTTAGGTTAGGTTAGGTAGGTTAGGTTAGGTTAGGTTAGGTTAGGTTAGGTTAGGTTAGGTTAGGTTAGGTTAGGTTAGGTAGGTTAGGTTAGGTTAGGTTAGGTTAGGTTAGGTTAGGTTAGGTTAGGTTAGGTTAGTTAGGTTAGGTTAGGTTAGGTTAGGTTAGTTAGGTTAGGTTAGGTTAGGTTAGGTTAGGTTAGGTTAGGTTAGTTAGGTTAGGTTAGGTTAGGTTGTAGTTAGGTTAGGTTAGGTTAGGTTAGGTTAGGTTAGGTTAGGTAGGTTAGGTTAGGTTAGGTTAGGTTAGTTAGGTTAGGTTAGGTTAGGTTAGGTTAGGTTAGGTTAGTTAGGTTAGGTTAGGTTAGTTAGGTTAGGTTAGGTTAGGTTAGGTTAGGTTAGGTTAGGTTAGGTTAGGTTAGGTTAGGTTAGGTTAGGTTAGGTTAGGTAGTTAGGTTAGGTTAGGTTAGGTTAGGTTAGGTTAGGTTAGGTTAGGTTAGGTGTAGGTTAGGTTAGTGTTAGGTTAGGTTTAGGTTAGGTTAGGTTAGTTAGAGTTAGGTTAGGTTAGGTTAGGTTAGGTTAGGTTAGGTTAGGTTAGGTTAGGTAGGTTAGTTAGGTTAGGTTAGGTTAGGTTAGGTTAGGTTAGGTTAGGTTAGGTTAGGTAGTAGGTTAGGTTAGGTTAGGTTAGGTTAGTTAGGTTAGGTTAGGTTAGGTTAGGTTAGGTTAGGTTATGTTAGGTTAGGTTAGGTTAGGTTAGGTTAGGTTAGGTTAGGTTAGGTTAGGTTAGGTTAGGTTAGGTTAGGTAGGTCTGGTTAGGTTAGGTAGTAGGTTAGGTTAGGTTAGGTTAGGTTAGGTTAGGTTAGGTTAGGTTAGGCTTAGTTAGGTTAGGGTAGGTTAGGTTAGGTTAGGTTAGGTTAGGTTAGGTTAGGTTAGGTTAGGTTAGGTTAGGTTAGGTTAGGTTAGGTTAGGTTAGGTTAGGTTAGGTTAGGTTAGGTTAGGTTGGTTAGGTTAGGTTAGGTTAGGTTAGGTTAGGTTAGGTTAGGTTGGTTAGGTTAGGTTAGGTTAGGTTAGGTTAGGTTAGGTTAGGTTAGTTAGTTAGGTTAGGTAGGTTAGGTTAGGTAGGTTAGGTTAGGTTAGGTTAGGTAGGTTAGGTTAGGTTAGGTAGGTTAGGTTAGGTTAGGTATAGGTTAGGTTAGGTTAGGTTAGGTTAGGTTAGGTTAGGTTAGGTTGGTTAGGTTAGGGTTAGGTTAGGTTAGGTTAGGTTTGTAGGTTAGGTTAGGTTAGGTTAGGTTAGGTTAGGTAGGTTAGGTTAGGTTAGGTTAGGTTAGGTTAGGTTAGGTAGGTTAGGTTAGGTTAGGTTAGGTTAGGTTAGGTAGGTTAGGTTAGGTTAGGTTAGGTTAGGTTAGGTTAGGTTAGTTAGGTTAGGTTAGGTTAGGTTAGGTTAGGTTAGGTTAGGTTAGGTTAGGTTAGGTTAGGTTAGGTTAGGTTAGGTTAGGTTAGGTTAGGTTAGGTTAGGTTAGGTTAGGTTAGGTTAGGTTAGGTTAGGTTAGGTTAGGTTAGGTTAGGTTAGGTTAGGTTAGGTTAGGTTAGGTTAGGTTAGGTTAGGTTAGGTTAGGTTAGGTTAGGTTAGGTTAGGTTAGGTTAGGTTAGGTTAGGTTAGGTTAGTTAAGGTAGGTTAGGTTAGGTTAGGTTAGGTTAGGTTAGGTTAGGTCGGTTGGTTAGGTTAGGTTAGGTTTAGGTTAGAGTTGAGTTAGGTTAGGTTAGGTTAGGTTAGGTTAGGTTAGGTTAGGTTAGGTTAGGTTAGAGTTAGGTTAGGTAGGTTAGGTTAGGTTAGGTTAGGTTAGTGGTAGGTTAGGTGAGGTTAGGTTTGGTTAGGTTAGGTTAGGTTAGGTTAGGTTAGGTTGAGGTTAGGTGAGGTTAGGTGAGGGTTAGGTTAGGTGAGGTTAGGTTGGTGAGGTTTAGGGGTAGGTTAGGTTAGGTAGGTTAGGTTAGGTTAGGTTAGGTTAGGTTAGGTTAGGTTGATGGTTAGGTTAGGTTAGGTTAGGTAGGTTAGGTG
>OX387976.1:0-7500 GCA_947578425.1 Eugnorisma glareosa
AAATTAACATGTTTCGCACCCCATCCAGCACCGTGAGGGCCCAGGGCTCTAGTGGCTCGCCGCGATCGGCGGGAAAGGCGGGACCTTCACCTGCGGATGCAAGAAGGAGGATCTCCTTTGGAGAGGATACTCCTTCTGCCTCCCAAGTACCTGCCACTCCGGGAACGCGCCGAGCTGTTACCGGTGCCCCAGGACCGCTCAAAAAGCCTGAGGCGAAGCACCGTAGTCGCACTGAGGAGGCGAGAGCTTGCCTGAATAAGGCCAAGCTTAATTTAGGCAACTCTCGCAACCTCAAGGCCGAGATCAAAACTGCGGTGCTCGAAGCCATAAACAGGCTTTATGAGCTGGTCAAGGAGTCGGAGCAAGGCCGGGCTCCTGTTGCACCCATCGCCGTACCGGAACCCGCGCCCACTGCTGATTTCGGTCCCCAGGAACCCATCTCCTTAGAGGTTCTTGCTAGCCAGACTGAGCTTCTGAACACCTTGAAGGAGCACATCTCGGAGATTAAAGATAACTCCGAGAGACTGCAAAGGCTCCAGCTTAGTCTGGCTAGCGGGGAATGTGTTGGGGAGAAAACCTACGCGAGTGCAACGTCTGGAAGTAAGAGCTACACTGGGGCGCAAGTCCCGGAGCGAACGACGCTGCACTCCGTGGTCGTCTCCTCAACACAGGAGATGGACACGGGTGCCGAAATACTCGAAAGAGTTAGGAAAGCAGTGGACGCGAAGGAGGGCTGGGTGCGAGTGGAGAGGGTCCGGAAGGCCAAAGACCAAAAGGTCATCATGGGGTGCGCAACAAAAGAGGAGAGGGAAAAATTAAAAAAGAGACTTGAATCGGCCGGAGAGAACCTCGTCGTCGAGGCGGTGAAAAATCGGGACCCACTTCTGGTTCTAAGGGACGTGCTGCTCGTACACAGCGACGAAGAAGTACTGAGAGCCCTTAAGAACCAGAACCGGGAGATCTTTGACGGCCTCGGGGACGAGGAACTCAAAATGTCTATCAAATTCAGAAAAAAGTCGCGAAACCCGCATGTCAATAGCATTGTGCTGAGTGTCACCCCAGCAATCTGGAGAAGGGCACTCGAAGGAGGCAAGCTTCGGATTGACCTCCAGAGAGTGCGCGTCGAAGACCAGACGCCTCTGGTGCAGTGCACCCGCTGCTTAGCATACGGTCACGGCAAGCGTCTCTGCACAGAGCCGGTCGACCTATGCAGCCACTGCGGCGGTCCACACCTTAGAGTGGACTGCCCAGTCAAAGATCTTGGTGAGGCAGCGGTGTGCGTGAACTGCACCAGAGCCAAGCTCGGGGAGCACTCGCACAATGCATTCAGCAACGATTGCCCAGTGCGTAAGAAGTGGGACGCATTTGCGAGAGCAATGATATCATATTGCTAAAGGCATCAATGCGCCCACTTCAAAGCACAAAGAGACCACTTCGACACAACCAGATAGCAGACGCATTGAGCGAACCACTGGAGTTGGCTTGATGGGGTGTTGTAATTGGAGTACCTTTTTTGAGAAAGTTGCTCAAATTATGCTTGACCGTAGGCCAACTCTAGTGGAATCGTCAAGTTGTGTCGAATCTGGCGCAACATTCTGCAGTCGTTTCACGAAAACTGAAATATCCTTCTGAAAGTTAGGTGAAAAAGATATTGACTCATATATTAAGTATATGAAGCAAATATCGCAGGAAATAAAATCTAAAATTAAAGAACACAACATGCAGCATTTCAAGGAAAAAAATAGAAGGGTTAGTGACATAGAGCGAAATAGAAAATATAATTAAGATAATATAAGACAGTACAAAAGTAGTAAAAAAGTAATTATGAAAATATTAAAAATTATTGTTAATACAGTTGAAAAATAAATTATAAATAGCGAAATAGTCAATTAAAATATACAGCACAAATAAATTAAATTGGAAAGAAATAAAGATAGAGCAACTACATAGAAAATTTAAACTTAAATTCAGTTAAATCAGAACATTGAGTGTGGTCTCCTCGGCCTGATAAAAAACTAGTCGCATATAAGACACAAAATTGTAAACAAGGTCTCTGATCATGTCAGAGGGACACTGGTGGGGCAGGAGTGTGGTTTTAGCCGGTTCGAGTCCGGCACTACCTCGACTGTCACACAACTTGTGAGGCAGTCGAGGTGTCCGCGGGGATTTCCCACTCCTGCCAAAACAAAAAAAAAAAAAAAAAAAAAAAAAAAAAAAAACCAAACCTAACCTACCTAACCTAACCTAACCTAACCTAACCTAACCTAACCTAACCTAACCTAACCTACCTACCTAACCTAACCTAACCTAACCTAACCTAACCTAACCTAACCTAACCTAACCTAACCTAACCTAACCTAACCTAACCTAACCTAACCTAACCTAACCTAACCTAACCTAACCTAACCTAACCTAACCTAACCTAACCTAACCTAACCTAACCTAACCTAACCTAACCTAACCTAACCTAACCTAACCTAACCTAACCTAACCTAACCTAACCTAACCTAACCTAACCTAACCTAACCTAACCTAACCTAACCTAACCTAACCTAACCTAACCTAACCTAACCTAACCTAACCTAACCTAACCTAACCTAACCTAACCTAACCTAACCTAACCTAACCTAACCTAACCTAACCTAACCTAACCTAACCTAACCTAACCTAACCTAACCTAACCTAACCTAACCTAACCTAACCTAACCTAACCTAACCTAACCTAACCTAACCTAACCTAACCTAACCTAACCTAACCTAACCTAACCTAACCTAACCTAACCTAACCTAACCTAACCTAACCTAACCTAACCTAACCTAACCTAACCTAACCTAACCTAACCTAACCTAACCTAACCTAACCTAACCTAACCTAACCTAACCTAACCTAACCTAACACACCTAACCTAACCTAACCTAACCTAACCTAACCTAACCTAACCTAACCTAACCTAACCTAACCTAACCTAACCTAACCTAACCTAACCTAACCTAACCTAACCTAACCTAACCTAACCTAACCTAACCTAACCTAACCTAACCTAACCTAACCTAACCTAACCTAACCTAACCTAACCTAACCTAACCTAACCTAACCTAACCTAACCTAACCTAACCTAACCTAACCTAACCTAACCTAACCTAACCTAACCTAACCTAACCTAACCTAACCTAACCTAACCTAACCTAACCTAACCTAACCTAACCTAACCTAACCTAACCTAACCTAACCTAACCTAACCTAACCTAACCTAACCTAACCTAACCTAACCTAACCTAACCTAACCTAACCTAACCTAACCTAACCTAACCTAACCTAACCTAACCTAACCTAACCTAACCTAACCTAACCTAACCTAACCTAACCTAACCTAACCTAACCTAACCTAACCTAACCTAACCTAACCTAACCTAACCTAACCTAACCTAACCTAACCTAACCTAACCTAACCTAACCTAACCTAACCTAACCTAACCTAACCTAACCTAACCTAACCTAACCTAACCTAACCTAACCTAACCTAACCTAACCTAACCTAACCTAACCTAACCTAACCTAACCTAACCTAACCTAACCTAACCTAACCTAACCTAACCTAACCTAACCTAACCTAACCTAACCTAACCTAACCTAACCTAACCTAACCTAACCTAACCTAACCTAACCTAACCTAACCTAACCTAACCTAACCTAACCTAACCTAACCTAACCTAACCTAACCTAACCTAACCTAACCTAACCTAACCTAACCTAACCTAACCTAACCTAACCTAACCTAACCTAACCTAACCTAACCTAACCTAACCTAACCTAACCTAACCTAACCTAACCTAACCTAACCTAACCTAACCTAACCTAACCTAACCTAACCTAACCTAACCTAACCTAACCTAACCTAACCTAACCTAACCTAACCTAACCTAACCTAACCTAACCTAACCTAACCTAACCTAACCTAACCTAACCTAACCTAACCTAACCTAACCTAACCTAACCTAACCTAACCTAACCTAACCTAACCTAACCTAACCTAACCTAACCTAACCTAACCTAACCTAACCTAACCTAACCTAACCTAACCTAACCTAACCTAACCTAACCTAACCTAACCTAACCTAACCTAACCTAACCTAACCTAACCTAACCTAACCTAACCTAACCTAACCTAACCTAACCTAACCTAACCTAACCTAACCTAACCTAACCTAACCTAACCTAACCTAACCTAACCTAACCTAACCTAACCTAACCTAACCTAACCTAACCTAACCTAACCTAACCTAACCTAACCTAACCTAACCTAACCTAACCTAACCTAACCTAACCTAACCTAACCTAACCTAACCTAACCTAACCTAACCTAACCTAACCTAACCTAACCTAACCTAACCTAACCTAACCTAACCTAACCTAACCTAACCTAACCTAACCTAACCTAACCTAACCTAACCTAACCTAACCTAACCTAACCTAACCTAACCTAACCTAACCTAACCTAACCTAACCTAACCTAACCTAACCTAACCTAACCTAACCTAACCTAACCTAACCTAACCTAACCTAACCTAACCTAACCTAACCTAACCTAACCTAACCTAACCTAACCTAACCTAACCTAACCTAACCTAACCTAACCTAACCTAACCTAACCTAACCTAACCTAACCTAACCTAACCTAACCTAACCTAACCTAACCTAACCTAACCTAACCTAACCTAACCTAACCTAACCTAACCTAACCTAACCTAACCTAACCTAACCTAACCTAACCTAACCTAACCTAACCTAACCTAACCTAACCTAACCTAACCTAACCTAACCTAACCTAACCTAACCTAACCTAACCTAACCTAACCTAACCTAACCTAACCTAACCTAACCTAACCTAACCTAACCTAACCTAACCTAACCTAACCTAACCTAACCTAACCTAACCTAACCTAACCTAACCTAACCTAACCTAACCTAACCTAACCTAACCTAACCTAACCTAACCTAACCTAACCTAACCTAACCTAACCTAACCTAACCTAACCTAACCTAACCTAACCTAACCTAACCTAACCTAACCTAACCTAACCTAACCTAACCTAACCTAACCTAACCTAACCTAACACCTAACCTAACCTAACCTAACCTAACCTAACCTAACCTAACCTAACCTAACCTAACCTAACCTAACCTAACCTAACCTAACCTAACCTAACCTAACCTAACCTAACCTAACCTAACCTAACCTAACCTAACCTAACCTAACCTAACCTAACCTAACCTAACCTACCTAACCTAACCTAACCTAACCTAACCTAACCTAACCTAACCTAACCTAACCTAACCTAACCTAACCTAACCTAACCTAACCTAACCTAACCTAACCTAACCTAACCTAACCTAACCTAACCTAACCTAACCTAACCTAACCTAACCTAACCTAACCTAACCTAACCTAACCTAACCTAACCTAACCTAACCTAACCTAACCTAACCTAACCTAACCTAACCTAACCTAACCTAACCTAACCTAACCTAACCTAACCTAACCTAACCTAACCTAACCTAACCTAACCTAACCTAACCTAACCTAACTAACCTAACCTAACCTAACCTAACCTAACCTAACCTAACCTAACCTAACCTAACCTAACCTAACCTAACCTAACCTAACCTAACCTAACCTAACCTAACCTAACCTAACCTAACCTAACCTAACCTAACCTAACCTAACCTAACCTAACCTAACCTAACCTAACCTAACCTAACCTAACCTAACCTAACCTAACCTAACCTAACCTAACCTAACCTAACCTAACCTAACCTAACCTAACCTAACCTAACCTAACCTAACCTAACCTAACCTAACCTAACCTAACCTAACCTAACCTAACCTAACCTAACCTAACCTAACCTAACCTAACCTAACCTAACCTAACCTAACCTAACCTAACCTAACCTAACCTAACCTAACCTAACCTAACCTAACCTAACCTAACCTAACCTAACCTAACCTAACCTAACCTAACCTAACCTAACCTAACCTAACCTAACCTAACCTAACCTAACCTAACCTAACCTAACCTAACCTAACCTAACCTAACCTAACCTAACCTAACCTAACCTAACCTAACCTAACCTAACCTAACCTAACCTAACCTAACCTAACCTAACCTAACCTAACCTAACCTAACCTAACCTAACCTAACCTAACCTAACCTAACCTAACCTAACCTAACCTAACCTAACCTAACCTAACCTAACCTAACCTAACCTAACCTAACCTAACCTAACCTAACCTAACCTAACCTAACCTAACCTAACCTAACCTAACCTAACCTAACCTAACCTAACCTAACCTAACCTAACCTAACCTAACCTAACCTAACCTAACCTAACCTAACCTAACCTAACCTAACCTAACCTAACCTAACCTAACCTAACCTAACCTAACCTAACCTAACCTAACCTAACCTAACCTAACCTAACCTAACCTAACCTAACCTAACCTAACCTAACCTAACCTAACCTAACCTAACCTAACCTAACCTAACCTAACCTAACCTAACCTAACCTAACCTAACCTAACCTAACCTAACCTAACCTAACCTAACCTAACCTAACCTAACCTAACCTAACCTAACCTAACCTAACCTAACCTAACCTAACCTAACCTAACCTAACCTAACCTAACCTAACCTAACCTAACCTAACCTAACCTAACCTAACCTAACCTAACCTAACCTAACCTAACCTAACCTAACCTAACCTAACCTAACCTAACCTAACCTAACCTAACCTAACCTAACCTAACCTAACCTAACCTAACCTAACCTAACCTAACCTAACCTAACCTAACCTAACCTAACCTAACCTAACCTAACCTAACCTAACCTAACCTAACCTAACCTAACCTAACCTAACCTAACCTAACCTAACCTAACCTAACCTAACCTAACCTAACCTAACCTAACCTAACCTAACCTAACCTAACCTAACCTAACCTAACCTAACCTAACCTAACCTAACCTAACCTAACCTAACCTAACCTAACCTAACCTAACCTAACCTAACCTAACCTAACCTAACCTAACCTAACCTAACCTAACCTAACCTAACCTAACCTAACCTAACCTAACCTAACCTAACCTAACCTAACCTAACCTAACCTAACCTAACCTAACCTAACCTAACCTAACCTAACCTAACCTAACCTAACCTAACCTAACCTAACCTAACCTAACCTAACCTAACCTAACCTAACCTAACCTAACCTAACCTAACCTAACCTAACCTAACCTAACCTAACCTAACCTAACCTAACCTAACCTAACCTAACCTAACCTAACCTAACCTAACCTAACCTAACCTAACCTAACCTAACCTAACCTAACCTAACCTAACCTAACCTAACCTAACCTAACCTAACCTAACCTAACCTAACCTAACCTAACCTAACCTAACCTAACCTAACCTAACCTAACCTAACCTAACCTAACCTAACCTAA